>QPMI01000171.1:0-24403 GCA_004431415.1 Cyanophora paradoxa | reverse complement strand
GCCCCGCGCAGATAAATCGATGCTGACGCGGGGGCGGGCGGGGGCGCAGTGTGGAGATCATCACGGGGGACCTGCCGTTACGGGCGGCTGACCCCGCTGGAGGCGGCGATGGGCGTGGCGACCAAGGGGGTGCGGCGAGCAAGCTCAAGCCCGGCAAGAACGTGAACGAGGAGTCATCGCGCTGATAGAGCAGTGCTGGGCGGAGCGGCCCGACGAGCGGCCGCCGATGTCCGAGGTGGCCGTCCGCGTCGAGGCGATCCTGCGGGCGGCGGAGCCCGGCGTGAACCTGGACCTGCCGCCCAACGCGACCCGCCTCAAGTCCATGCCGCAGCGCAGCGAGAGCGCAGCTTCTTCTCCAAGATCGCCGACTTCTTCTCTGGCTCCAAGTCCCACCGTTGATGATCCCCGGCCGCGGCCCCGCAAGGCCGCTTTACCCATCCCGCCCCCGCGCTCCGAGGCTCGATGCCGGCGCCGGCCCATCGGCGTGCGCTATCTCTCGCATCCCCCTAGTTCCGCTCGCAGCAGTTGTAGATCTAGATTACGGTAGGGCGCAGCCGTTTTCCGTGCACATTGCCAGCATGGCATATTTTTTTGCTTCGAATCTGTGAGAGCTGATGTATTGCTGAGTGCTTGAAATTTACCTGATCATGAAGGAATCGCTATTTATCTGGATCTCGCCATGCTATGCAGGGACGGACTCGGGGAGCAAGAGCGGAGCCCTACAAGACTGGCGCCTCGAAGTCGCACACGCTGCAGAGCATATGTAGGCCAACGTGAGGAACGCAGAAGCACGAGAGGGTCCCGGTGCAGTCCGTCCTGCACGAGGGTCACTGTGTGATTCGGCGCGGGCGCGGGCCTGGCACCTGTGTGCAGCAGAGGCCATCGCAAGACTAGACGCTAGCTGGGCCGGGGACACCTGCAGACCAGGTCAGAAATCTTTCGGACGGCCCATCGACGCGTGCTGCGAACCCCCGTCCTGGACTCGAATCCGCAGAGCTGGGGGCAGCGCAGCCCATCGTCGACTTGCAGGACGGGGGCGCGACGACACACGGGCAGACGCATGTCTGCGAGGACTCCGCGCGCTGCCGGGCCGGATCTTCCCA
Source organism: Cyanophora paradoxa (assembly GCA_004431415.1). Taxonomy (NCBI): domain Eukaryota; class Glaucocystophyceae; order Cyanophorales; family Cyanophoraceae; genus Cyanophora; species Cyanophora paradoxa. The sequence continues at coordinate 23,300 of QPMI01000171.1, read as the reverse complement.
CGCTTCTACCATCTCCGTGTCCGCATGACCACATTCCGCATCAGGCGGAATATGCGCAAGCTGTGACTGTGCGTCGGCTTCCTCAAACGCCTCCGTGTCCTCGTACTGCAGGAGCTCGCCTGCAGCGACATCAGATTTGGCGCGCTTGAGGGAAGAGGAGTTTATGGGCACGTTCTGCTCTGATCTCGCGGGCGAGCTCTTCGGTGAGGAACTGCAAGAGCTCCTCATCGGACGGCTGCACCGCGACGCCAGCCGAGTTCATTGCGCGGACGCGAAGCTGATGATACGTGGCCCGCTCGCGCTCCCAGTCGACGCTTCCTCGCTCGCTCGCTATGATTTCAGCCAGCTGCCTCTCCAAAACTGCGCCCTGCCGTGCCCGCATCAGCTGCGATGCATAGCGCGGCACGCCAGGCTTGCCTGTGATTCCGAGCCCCTGCATTGCCGTACGTGCTCGTTTCTCGCATTCTTCATGCGCAGCAGACAGCGCCTCCTGAGGCCCTCGTGCAGAACCGCGCTGCCACGGCGCCGCTCGACCGCACGGTGGGCGCCGGCGGCTCAGGGCGCGCACCTGGACGTGCGACCGCGGAGCTCGCTCCAGCGCACGGCCCCGCTTTCCAAGCACGCGGCCGCCATCTGATCGTCCGCCGCGGAGCGGGCCAGCTCGAGCGGGGAAATGACGCAGGCGAGGCTCGCTGCACGTCAGTGGACGCCCGGCGCTACGAATGATCCTCTGATGCAAGGCTGCTTGCGCGGTTGGGTGGCTTGGCGGCAAGTTGGCGCCCACTTGAATGAATTGCAAACGTACCCCAGTGCGGAAGTTTGCCCGGAACAAGCGCTCAGAACGATGTCCCTCCTCGATCCGCGCGATCCAGGAAGCGAGCTCAAGACCTCGGACGCCGCCCTCGCCACTGGTGCGGGCCGGCGGGCGCTAGTCTTGTTTGCACCGCCCGCTCAAACGCACTTGCAGAGACGCGCGCCCTGCAGACGCTCGAGAAGCACGTCATGAACGTGGGGAATGTCTTCGATTTCGTGCGCCCGCAGCGCTGGCTTGTCACCTTCTGCGCCGCCGCCGCCTGCGCTGCCGCCCGCGTGCCATTCGAGTCGTGCAGATCTCGCCACGGGTCGGGAAGAAGATTCTGGTGGCGCCGGATGGGCGTGAGGCGCTGCTCGCGCTCATCGTTCTGCCAGGCCCCCAGAGGTGCGCCACGGGTCGCAGGTCACCACGGGCGGCCCTGTGTCAGGCCTGCTTCGCGCAGTCCCGTTCTCCGACACCTGTGGCGGAGCGCTTCGTTCGTCGTTGCCGATGCGTGCGCGATGAACGACCTGTTCGACACTCTGAGCGCCGAGTGCGCTGGTGAGCTCGAAATGTGCGTCCGCGTTTCTTGGCTGTTGCGTTGATGCAATCAATTCTTTGAACCGCCGCAGCTACGTGCCGGACGTCGTCAAGGCGATCTCTCGAGCATGCGCGCCGACGTGAGGAGCTTCTACACCGAGCAGGCGCGCGGGAAACAGTCAACGCCGCTCGGGCGCGGGTCTCGTTCATTTCGGGTTCGGCCTCCGCTGGCATTTGAGCATTTGGTAGTCTGACGGGGCTTCCAGATACGCACGACGATCGTTCGGCGGCTCACAAGGCGCTCGCGGCTGTAGACGAGTGGATTGCGCAGCGTGCTTGTGGCAGGTTCGTTGCCTGGTTTGAATGGAGTTGACATTCACGGGATGAGCGTCGCCTACAGGACTGTGTGCTCGTCTGCATCACTGGCGCCCTTGGTGGCCGCTTGACCAGGAGCTGCGACTATCGTGCGTTCGCTCCTTCGCTCATTAATGCCAGCGGCTCTCTCCGATGATCACTGACGCTCTTTAATTTTGGCAGAATGACGCAATGGCCCTCGTTCGCATCCTTGCCTTCAGAGACCCCCTTTATCGTCAGTGACTCTAACATCTCGGGCAGGCATCCGCTCACCCGCGTCCCCTGACGTTCGCATGACCCACCTCTCTCGATTCGCGTGCCCCTGACATTCCGGTGCAGGTTGCTGGGGCGGGACTCGCTCGTGACGTGCCTCCCAGCCGGATTCCATCTCGTGCGCCGCCGGAATTGCTGCTCCTCGACGAATTTGAGACTCTGCTTGCCAATAATATTGTTGCCGTCCTCGCAGCTGCAGCTGGACCCGCGGTTCGAGAGCGGGCAGGTGGGCCTGCTTCACCCTGGGGCTGGGTCGCTGTCGGTGCGGACGCGTGGCCTCAAGTGGGAGCTGGACCCCTCGCGACCCCTCCAGTTCGGGCAGCTCCTGAGCGTGTCTAACGAGGTGCGCGATGGACCTTCGCCTGTGTGTAAAGAGGTGAGCGCTCAAGCCTCGATTGAGCCTGAGAACTGTCGGCTGCGCAGCTGACTGGCACAAGCGTGGAGGTGGAGACCCCGGGACCCGTCCTCTGGACCTCCCGACTGGGCCCGCTCCCCGAAGGCCTCCCTCTCTCTCCGGAGCACTGAGCAACCTCTAACTGTTGATCGTGGTACACACAGAATGATTCCAACACATATACGTAGTTGATCATTTCAGTAGTTGATCATGATTCGAAGACGGCTCCTCGGGCTTCCGCCCACGTGCACTGCTCCAGGGCCTGGGCTCAGCCGCGGCCGACGCCCTTTCACACCGCCGACCACGCGCCGCGCCCCGACTCCGATACTCGAATTTGAATAGAGGGGGCTGGTGGGAACTCGGAAGGGAGCAGCCGTCCCCATCGCGAGCCCGGAAGGCGCCGAGGAGCTCGGCAAAGCTCGGCTTGAGATCTAGAGCAGCGCTCGCTGGCAGCGAATGAAAGCCGGCGACGTCTCATACGTATACCATGGCGGGACGCTGCTGGTTAAAATGAATTCGCACACACCGAGACATACGGCTAGAGAAGGCGCAACGCGGCATCCCGCGTCCGCCAGCCGTTGATCACGGGCGCTCCTTCCAAACTGGGCAAAGCAGCCCAGGCGCCTCTCTCAGCAGCTGTGGTCGAGCTTGAGCGTCCGAGGGGCGTGTCGACGCGAGGGAGCGCGCGCGTCAAGGTGACAATCCCGGCCGGCTGCCACTCATCGGTCTTAGCTTACTCCCGAGGTAGGAAGGAGACGACGGACGGAGCTTATCGGCGGGTCCCTCGCCTCTGCGGCGCCGATCAGCGCGATCAGCGCCTCCTCTGTTCCGGTTTCCAGCTTCGCGCGCTTCCACTCCGCTCAGCTGCTGCGCAGCGCTGTCGAGCTGGGGCAGGCGGGCGGGGTGTCCAGCAAGCAGCGCGGGCTCGCACCTGTGGTCGCGCTGCCTGCTTTGACTATAGCTGCTCTGCTGCGCCGCTCGCTTGTATGCGCCGATGGCCTGCTGGAAGGTCTCGGAAGTGACTCGCCGGGATTCGAATCTGTTGGGGGGAGGAAGTTCGAGGGAGGGTGCCGCCACCGAAGGGTACGGCGCCAAGTAGTGCAGTCGGACTCTGTTATAAACGAGGTCAGCCTTCCAGCGCGCCCAGAGCCCCGCGCAGCCCAGCAGCCAGCAGCTGACTGTGCTATTGTTCTCTACCTGCGCAGATCGCGCAAACCGCGCATTTCGCCCAATAAATACAGGTGCGGCGCTGTGGCTCTGCCGCGGTCCTAGCGAGCCCTGGAGCGCGAGGATCGTATGGCTGGATCTGGAGCTGACCCTGGTTTGTTCAATGGGTGCGCAGGGAAGAGTCCGTTAGGATGCGGTCCCTCGCCGTCCTCGCCGTTGCCCTCCTCGGGCTGGCGGCCATCGCCACCGCCCAGAACCTTCGCATTGTCGGGTCCGTTGCGGGCGGAGGTCAGCGGTGGGTTTCACACTCACCAGACCGGCAGCCTGTACTCGGACTCGACCTGCCTGCAGCCGTACGCTGATGGCGATATGGTTGGCCAGGCGTACCGCCCCATCGGTACTTCTGACGAGGTCATTAAGGCGTCCAACCGGAACACCGCCAACTTCGCCCCCCTGGTGATTCCACCTTCCACGATGTCCTGATACACCGCTAAGTTTCTGCAGCCCTGGACCTACACCTTCTCGACTTCTACCTGCTATTCGGCGGGCGCTGGCGCCACTGGCTGACCAACTTCCCGTTCACCCCCGCACCGCTCCGACCGGCGGCGTGGCCCCGACTGTGCGCATCTTTCAGGAGACAAGTAGTTACTTCTGTAACGCATTTCGCAGTTCACCTCCGCTCTACCGCCACCAACTTCCTCACCGTCGCGGCCGTTCTTGGCCAGACCACCGCTCGCAGGCGACTGCATGCCCCGGCGCGACTGCCGTGGCCGCGACGCCGTCGCCACCTGCTCGGCGTTCCACTTCTTCTCCTCGTGAACGACAACTTCCGGTTCCAGCCTGAGACCGCCAACGTCGACAAGGCCACCGCCAGCTACAACTACTGATAGGTGCACTTGCTCTCTGTTCTTCTACTTTCGCTGTTTGGCTAATCTTGCACGTGCAGCTGTCCTGCGACCGCAACCTCCAGATGGTTCTCGCACTTCGCTGATGACAAGTGCACCACCATCCCTCGGCCGTGCCCTGCAGAAGGCCACGTGCGTGTTTTGCAGACGAGGGTCAGTTTGTGCATGCCTTATCTAAACTGTCTCGCAGCATGCCGATGGGCTGCTACAAGATCGGCACCGTCACCCTGGACACCACTGTCTCTGTGAACGGCAACACCTACCGAAGACCACGAGGTTGCGTCTCAGGACGTCTACGCCCGCGTTCGCTGCTCCTCGGCGGCCAACAGCGCGAGCTTCTCGCTTACCCCCGCGACCTTGCTGTTGCGTTCTTCACATCCTCGCGATCTTCGTGCAGCGCCAGCTGTAAGATGTCGGCGGTGTAACGAGATAAATCGCAATTAGTTTTTCTGGTTATTTCACTCAGGCATATGTTGCTGCGGAAGACAAAGGGAAAGGAGAGGGTGCATTTCTAGGGCCGGGCTGGAGAATACGTTTTGCACTCCGGCTTTTAGTTAGAGTTTGGGCCGGGAAGTGTGCGTGCGGGATGTGAAGGTGAATCGAGAGGATGCAATTAAGTTTCAGGGACACATGGTGATAAGCGTGTAATTTGCCACAGCTGGCAGGGAGGGCGTTTCATGCGGCGACGTCGACTCTTCGCATTCAAATACAGAGCATGCGAATTAAAATCAGGACTTCATGTGCATCATTGAGTTCAGAATCAGGTCTCTATGACACGGACGTCGACATCAGACAGATCTGTATATGTGACAGATCTAGCTTCACGAAGCTTCACATCTAGCTCTAGTGCAGTGAGCATCAATAAACTACTAGCTGGCTACGTCCTCGTGCGAACGATCTGCCACGACTACCGCCCCGCGGGAAAATCCCCTCGGCCTCGACCTCCGCCGCGACCTCCGCTGCGGCCTCCGCCACGGCCCCTGCCCCCGCGCTCTCCGCCGCGCCCTCCGCCGCGTTCTCGACTCCCGCCACGGCCTCCGCCACGGCCTCCACGGTCTCCTCCGTACCTCCGCGGCCTCCCCCGCGGCCTCCCCGCGCCTCGCCGCGGCCTCCACCCGTTTCACGTCGTGGAGACTCTGGAAGGGGTTGCTGTTCCTGCTGCTCGCCTCCTCGCCTTCGTGCTTCCGCTGACCTTCTGGTGCGGCCTGTATCGTACGCCTCGTCCCACTCGTCGCGCTGCTGCCGGGGGCCTTGCATGCCGCTGCTGAACGTGAGCACTCGCTGCCGCTCCCGCTCGGACAACACGCCCGGACTGCCATCGCCGTCCCACTGTCCCACTGCGTTGCCGATGTCAGTGCAGCGAAAAGATTGCCAGCACCTAGCAGATCCCGCACCGGATTTGCCCAGGGGACCACTAAAGTCGAATGCGCTCGCGCGCTCCACTGGGGGGATGAAGCGCTCCCTTGGGGCAGCTGCTGAACGACTGGAGCTTGGTTTAGACTCTGCTGACGAGCAGCATATTCTTCTTCGTCCTCAGCGGGACTGGGACCCTTGCTCGCTGCAGCCGCCTGCCCGCAGGCTCCTTCGGTTCCACTGGTGGCGACTCGGCTTCCTCCGAGCGCGGTGTTGGCCCGGGGTGCTCGCGCGCCGCACGGCGTGCATCCGCGCGCGAGCGCAGGACACGCAGGCCGCTGCGGAGCGCATCCAGCCGGGACTCGCCGGCGTCGGGCTCGGGCTCATGGCTCCCGTGAGATGGCGCCCGTACTCCGCTGCTGTGCCCGTGTCTACCTCCAGGGCCGGCTTCCTTCGCTTTGTAGCCTCCCGTCCCGCTTCTGTGTCTCCTGCGCCGGCCCTCGCCTACAGTGGCGGTCAGTAATGCGTTTCAAGTACCGGCCAAGACAGGCGCACTCGTTCTTGGGCGGGGGCCGGCTCCTCCGCCATCCTCTTCCGCGTCACTTTGCCCGCAGGGCCCACGGTTGCTGCTGGGGGCGGCTGTGCCTCCGCCGCGTGCCGTGGGCTTGCGCCGCCCTTCGCTGGGTGCGGGCTGGCCGCCTTTGCGCCGCTCTGGCCGAGCGGGGGCGTGGGGCGGGTGCGGACGTAGAAGAGGATGTACGGGCGCTCCTTCAGAACGGCAGACTCGCCGACGTGCCGTACCTGCGCCGCGTCGAGTCAGGCCGCCGCACTCGAGGCGAAGCGCGAGGAGGCGGGGCGCTAGGGCGGCGGACGCGCCTCAGGAGGCGAGGGCATAGTCGCCCAGGCGCTCGAGGAGGCCGGCCTCGCGCATCTCTGGCAGGGGCGCCGGCGCGCGGCGGCGATAGAAGAGCACGTATGCCGGCTCTCGCAGCACGGCCGCCTCCGAGGCGGGCCGCACCTGCGCGCCGGCTCTAGGACCGCCGCGCCCCGCCCGCCCCACCCGCCCCGGCCCCGAGGGGCGCACCGAGGAGTCGTCCATGCAGTGCCAGAAGTCCGAGGGGCTCTTGACGTACGCGTAGTAGTGCCCGGAGTGCATCGAGTGGCCGGCGTGCACGACCGCCGCGTACAGCGCGTACTGGTGGCCCTCCCGCTGCCGCCCGCCGCGTCAGCGCCCGACGCCCCGCTAGCCATGCTATGCTGCGGACCTCGCGGCACGACACGAAGGGGCCGAGGTCGAGTGTCGGGCCGAACGCCACGGGCTGTTGATCTTTCCGAGTGCCGCCCGAAGTCGAAGCGCTTCAGCTGGATCGTCAGGACGTTGGGCGAGTGGTGAATCGTGAGCCGCTTCGTCGCCCGGACGAGCTTCTTGCACCTGAGGCCCATCAGCGCCGGGGTGCGGAGGCTGACAGGGACGGGACTACTTGGAGCATCGGTACTTGTTCTCGCCGTCCAGAACTTCGGCAGCGGTAAAGTTGCTGAGCGCCTGTTCCACGGAGTTCGCGCCGCGGAGCTCCAGACTCAGGTCCAGGAACGGGTCGAACTTGTTGCTCCCGTACTGGCACTGCGAGCACTTGACCTGCAATGGCGGCTCGGCGCACGACGGCGGCCTTATTGGAGCAGGAAGCATACCTGGCTTCTGAGGTATCCCCCAAAGATCTGCTGGATCACTGTGGTCTCTGAAACGCGGGCTCCACTTTTCTGGGGTGCGGATTAGAGAAATACGGCAGAAAAAAATTTCAACCGCACCCCAGACCCCGCAAACAATCTTTTGCATCGATTCGATGAGGTAACGGGCGAATTCGTGCGCGTCTTCCTGTCTGCCTATCCGGAAATGCGAAGCGATCTCTGGAACGCATCACGAAAATGAGAAAGACGGTTTTGAGGATTGAAAAAAGAAAGGCTTGACCTCGCATACGCCTCACAATCGCGTAGGGTGAAATGCCCCGCCGTTCTGCGAGAGCGCCCGGCCAACGTGCTTTTCGAGCAAGCACATTGCGCAGAACTGTTCCGGCGCTTTCCGGCCTGCGTAAAAGCTCAATCTACAGCCTTCAAGAGAAATGCAGCGCGAAGCAGCGACGCACAGGACTTCGAGTGCTCGCCAGAGAGAAGGTAGTTGGCGAGCGGCGGCGTGTACGTAAGGCTCTGAAGCACTGCGTTTGCAAAGCAGCTGTTTCCATGTTTTCAAGACCGCATCCGATCTTCGTCTGCCGCTGCCAGTGCAGCAGCTTGCCGATCCGGTCTGGTGGAAGAGATAGCACGGCGGCGGCTGCAGCTGTTGTCGGGGTCCTGCGAGGAGCCTTTCAGTCTGCGTACAGAACCAGTACGATACAGCGCGCACGCGCGCCGATCGCGCACCTCGCCCGGAGAGCTGGCCGGCTTCGACGGGCGCGACGACGACTGCGCTGCCCGAACCGCATCTTTAGCTCCATCGCGTCGTCCTCCGGTCTCGTCGATCGGACGAACGGGATGCGCCGCGGGAGCAGATCCTTCGTGCTCGCGAGGAGCACGTCAATGGAAGCTGCGATCGCGCGTCAGGTGTGCGGCGGACGGATGCGCTTAGCTACAGCTCGCTCGCTCGCCTGAACCGCCCGACGAGCCCTCGCGGCCCACCATAACCTAACCGCGCTCAACCTCTGACGCAGGGTACAGCTCGAATTCGCCAAAATGCGCGTGGTTGTCCCCTGGCTTCGCACCGCCCAGCGCGATGCGCGGTACGCGCTCCAGCGTCGAGGAGTGCTCACGCGGCCGCCAGTAGACCCGCCCGCGGTCGCCCTCTCGAGCATTCGGCACGGCTCGCACGACACACCGCACCGGCGCCCGCCGATCTGCATCTTGGTACGAAACGACAAGCGCATTGCGCACGTGTCTAGTTGACCCAGGCGCAGCACGGACTGGTGGGTGATCTAAACGCGCGCCAGTTCTGCTTGCCCGTCTGAAGCCCTGCTCAGTTCGGCGCGCTGCCCAACTGGCGAGGGTTCATTTCGAAGATGGACGCGGAATACGCGAACGAGCCTTTGCAGCAGCGCCCGTTCGAGACGGCATACATGTTGGACGGTGAGACCACATTGACGCCTCGAACTTCAGTTCTCATGACGCTGCCTCGCAGCTCGCAATCACGGCACTTCCGAACATCACCCTGACATGTCGTACGGTTCGAGAACGTTTGTTTGTGCTCGCACAACTTACAGCCAACGGCCTGCTCTTTGCAGAGCTAATGGCACATGATTTGCGTGCTTGGATGGGATGCCACAACCTCTCATCGGCAATATGGCTGGGTAATAATGATCATTGCAATTGTATTTGGTTATCAAGAGGTTTTTTAGGTTGTACCATATGCTCACCCCTGGGTGCTCGCAGGGCACTCCATGGGGGGAAAGGCTGTTGCACAGGTGCGTGCAGCATACTGCTTGATTGAGGTCGATTTGTCCTTATCCCAAGTTTTTCATGCAGCTTGCACTGGAAAATCCGTCCCTGGTGTCCGCCTTGATCGTTGTGGACATAGCACCAGTCACATATGATCACAATGCTATGCTTGATGGCGTAATTCGGCCTCTGAGAAAGTATGTAAAAGTGCTGATTTTCTGTTGCGCAAACAATCATGAGCCTGACCTGTCCACAGTGTCGACCTCTCAACTCTCAAATCTCGAGCAGATGCAGATGCAACATTAGCCCCGCATGTGAAGGTGTGCATGATGAGCTGACAATACTTTTCCCATTCTGAAACCTATTTCATTCCAGGACCCAAGAGTGCGAGGCTTTCTTCTCACGAATCTCGTTCACTCTGCCACTGGATATAAATGGAGGGTTAATCTCGAGGTCAGATCTATTGTTGGTTCTCAGCACAGTTTCACATCCACCATGATCCTATGCATGTGCAGTCAATTGAGCGATGCTGGCCATCACTGGCATCTTTTCCATCTAGGTGGATTCAAGCAAACACAGCTGGTCAGGGTGTGCAGAAGTTAGACTCTTTAGATATTTGTCCTTCCACTAATTTGTATTTGTTCTCTCCTCAGGACGTACCTATGATGGTCCAACTTTATTCATCCGAGGATCAGCATCTGACTACATTCTGCCTGAACATGAGGACACAATCAAGGCCCTCTTTCCAAGAGCTGAAATAAAAACCATCGAAGGAGCAGGCAAGTCTTGAAGTCTTAGAGTCAAGACCACTGACACAGAAGTTCTGAGTTTCCTCCTGCAGGCCACTGGGTGCACAGCGAGAAGCCTGCTGAACTTGCGCAAGTGCTTCATCGCTTTCTGCAGAAAGCCTACATCTTCGAAGGCAACCATTGAATTGGTCATGTGCATCGGACCCCAAAGCTTCAACAAGCAGCCAAAAAAATATTTGGTTTGTTGAAGCAGGCGAAGGGCAGGCATGCAAGACGAAATTGTGGAATGCATTCCTCCCCGCCCAGCAACCTAGCTATAGGGGGGGCGAACAAGGTCGAGCCGGCCATGCAAGCCGGGGCTCGAGCCAGGGGGGGGAGAGGCGGCCTCTGACGGAAACAGTGCTAGCTCATTTAATTTCTAGCTCGTGTCGCGGGCCTGAGTCATCGATATCAAATACAGGCTAGCCTGCCTCTATTCTGTAAGATTATGTGCATTCCGCATATATCCGCACGAGCTATCGCTAGAGGCCAGAGTTTCTTCGAGCGCCGAAGTCCGGGACCGGGTACACCCCCCCTTAGGAGGGCTCGAGCCAGCTCGAACCTGGAACGGCCGGCTCGAGCCAGCTCAAGCCGGGGGTTTCAGCTCGAGCCGCAGCTCTAGTGCACTCTAGTGCTGATCCACCATGAGAAAACGTTAATGCGGCACTTCCCTTTTTGCTCTGCCATTCAGTCCTTTTGTGTCTTCTTACCCACCGTGAAAAACACCATAATTTGCATAAACACATTACGGTACACTGCGCCACGACTGCAACGTGACTAAGCGGAGCGGCGTTGTTCGGTTTATTCAACGCATCGGCGCCTAATCTAGTGACAGACACGGAACAGCGCCGGCACGCGAGAAAAAGGCCCACTACGCCTTGGAGAGCACACCAGAGTAGATGGTGGAGCTAGTGTACGAGGTCGGGAGCTTCATCTTCTCGGGTCCTTGAACGAAGCATCCTCAATCGCCGAGCGCGAGAAGAGCAGGATCACACCGAAGAGCGCTGGAACAAAGATCAGAAAAGGAATATATGGCCGGCTCTTTGATGAGCTCACCCTTCGAGAAGGTGTCGACAACGGCGTACGAGACGATCTCGGCCGCAAGGAGATGGCGTGCGTGCCGGTGGCGATGATCCAGATAAGCGGGTACGCGAACCAGGCGATGATGGAGATGATGATGAGGATGTTGTAGGTCTGCTCGCTCGTGAGCGTAGACCCTACAGTCAGAGGAACATGCCGCACCTTCTCGACCTCCGGGGACTTCTCGCGGGCGTTCTTGCGGAGAACGGTCACCCACGCGACGATGATGGGGATGAAGCACATGTTGGAGATGCCGAACCAGCCCACTTGGTGCCGGTGCTGAACAAGACACGTTCAGAATTTAACGATCCCAATAGAGCGATAAAACAGCCGCTGTGCTCACATGGAGAGGGCGCCCATGAGGCCAGTGCCGACCATGAGCATGCAGAGAGAGCCAGACCAATGGTCAGAGCCTTGGTTGCGCTAGCCAACAGGCACAGGTTCAGGATGATGAGCGGCACGGTCAGGAACCTGAGCCAAGATGTAAGACAAATGAAGGCCACACTAACACGAACTGTGCCACTGACCAGTCAATGTAGCGCGCATAGTAGAACACGCGGTACGGGCTGAAGTCGCCGTTCTGCGACGCATCTGAGCACGAGTTTGCGCAAACTGGAGCCCACATCTGCTACGCACCGACCAGGTGTCGAACAGGGCAACAGAGCCCTGGCCGCGGGCCATGCAGTAGTACGCCATCGTGGAAATGCCAGAGTACAGGGTGGTGATGTAGTGGAAGCGGCGCTTGTGCTCCTCACGGCGGAGGGTGAGGATCAGGAAGAGGGTGAACATCGCCGCCTGGATGCCGAACTCAATCCAGAAGAAGACCTGCCGCGCTCGGCGGCGTCCTCCGGCGAGTAGAAGTCGGGGCCGAGGCCGGTAATGCGGTTGTAGCACGTCCGCTGGATAGCGAGCTGCACCGACTCCGGGTCCTTCAGGTACGAGCCCGCGTAGAAGGACGCGAACTGATCGTAGGTGAAGGAGCACTGGCCGTTCGGGACGAACGCCGACTGACGGTTCTTGTTGTTCAGCGCGTAAGTCTGGTACCACCGGGCGAAGGTGGGGACATCTCCTGGCCGGGCAGGGGGGCCGGCTCGCCAGTGTTGGTGTCGAAGAGCACCGTCTGGCTGCCATACATCTGGTTGAGGTCTGGGCCTGGTCGAAGGTGAGGGCACCGTTGTTGTTGAGCGGCAGAAGCGGATCACGCGATTGCCGCCGCGTCGGCAACCTTCTGGACCAGCGGCTGGCCGCGGGCACGGTCACGCCGGCGACGCGGGTGGTCGCGGTGCCATCAACGATAGTGTTGGTGCGGGGGTTGGTCTGCAGGTCAAAGACATGGCTGAGGCCAGAGTCGGCAATGTTGCCGGCCATCTGGGGGGCCGACACTTGCAGGAGGACCATCGTTTATTCTGCCAACGGCAACGCGCGGCGCAGTCAGTAACGGCCTCGCAGTGCTACTAATGTAACAGCTAGCTGGCTGCGGGAGGGCGCTGCGGGAGAGGCAGACCTGTTGACTGCGCAGTCCGCAGTTCTTTACCGACTGGCGGTGCACTAACTTGGTGCGGTACCCGTCCCTGGTGGCTCCTCCCCTCCAGCTTCCTCCCCCCCTTTACTTCGATTCCCGGCGAGTCTACTTCAGAGAACCGCTCCGCGTCCTTCGAATTCCACCGGGCGATGGGCGTCTGCAAGCGAGTGACGCAGCAGAGCAGCTAAAGCACAGCAGTGAGAGCAGGCGAAGCGCCGAGCACTGCAGCTGGTACGAAGCCCTTCCCGCTGCTGCACAGCCCGAAGCCCGAGGCGCTGCTGCACAGCCCGAAGCTATATCAGCCCGACGCGTGCACGTGATCGGCGCCGCGCGGCCGCATGCGCAGAGGCCGAGCTCGAGGAGCCGAGCTCGCAGATCTAGATCTAGAGGCCGTGGCTCTACGTCGACGTCCTGGGCCGGGCCGGCGCATGCATATGGCCACGCGTACGTATACGTCCACTCGATCGATCGGTGCGCGCGTATGCGGAGCTGCTCCCCGGGCCTGCGATGCAACAATACGCTTTCGCTAGCGCTCAGGCCTAGGCCGTTGCATTGCAATGGGGACCTTATGCTGGACGGAGCCTTGGCCTCATGCTAAAGCTGGACCTGCGCTCGCCTCAACGGTCAACATGCGCTCGCCTTGCGCTAGCGCTCGCCTTTAAAGCTTGCAATAGACTCGATCGCGAATTAATATTGCGCTCTCAGAGTCTGATGACATCGCAACCGGCACGTGACATGTACATGTACATCGCGTGCACTGCGGCACGGTCATGATCACGCACGCCCACGGTCATGATCACGCACGCCACGACTGTCCGATACATTATCGACTCACACGTACCGTACTGAATAAAAAAATGCCTCAGTGCCGCAGTACCAACGCCACGGTCATCTTGTGCCCTCAGGCCTAAAATGAAAATTCGAAACCGCGGGCCGCCGGGCCGGGCCGCTTGAACTCGGAAGCCTAGCTGAAAATAAAACTGCCTCACCGTGGCACTGCAGCTGCGCATGCCAGGCTGCCAGGCTGGCCATGGTTCTAATTTTACAACTAAAAACCAGTAAGCTTGATTTCCAAAGTTCAAGCTCTGATTAGATTGCTGGCTGTACATGTACGAACTTGAGAGGCGGGGCTTAAGCTTGCCGCAGCGCGACCAGCGGCCTTCTAGATTCGATAAGCGGGCTCATGCCATAATGATCAGGCGGCGGAGACGGCGGCGGCGCGGCGGGGCCCCAGGCGGTGCGGGGCGGGGGCGGCGCCGAGGGCGTCGAGGGCGCGGCGGGCCTTGTCGGCGCAGAGCCCCCACTCCTCGCGGTGCGCCCCGCAGGCCGCCTCGAGAAGGCGAGCGCCAGCAGCGTGCCCCACACCGCCTCGGGGACCGCCGCGGGGCGGCGGCGGCGAGGGCGGCGAGCGGGCGCCGAGGGCGGCGGCGAGGGCCGGGTGAGGGCCCACAAGCCCGAGGCGGCCTGCAGGGCGAGCACCGCGTCGTGCCGCCGGCCGCCCTCCCCCGCGGCCGCCCGGCGCCGCCTCCTCCGCGCCGCGGGCGTCCCGCGGTTGAGCTCGGCGCGCGCCGCCGCCGGGCTCGCGGCCGGGCTCGAGCTCGGGGGCCCCGCGGCGCCCCTCTCCTTCTTGCGGAAGAGGCCGCCGACGGACTGCGCCGGCGCCGCGGGTCAGGCGCGCCGGAGAGGGCGCGCGGGGCGGGGCGCACGGCGACGGCGGAGGCGAGGCGGCGGCGGCTGAGCCGGCGAGGCCGGGGCGCCTTGGGCGGGCAGACGAGGTGGCGCGGACAAGGGTGCGGCAGTGGGCGTCCGAGCGCTTCAAACGGGCGGCGGAGCGCTTGAACTCGGCGGCCTCCACTTCGAGCTCCTCGCACTGCTCCTGCAGCATCACCGCGTCCACCGCCAGCATCGCCGCCGGCGGCGAGACGGCCCTCCGGCAGCGCGCCATGCGCATGCACGCCTGCGGCATCGGCGCCGGCCGCTCCCGCTCCCGCTCCTGCGCGAGGCGGAGCGTCGGCGGCGCTCGTGCGGCGCTCGGGCGGGCGGGGCGGGGCGGGCGGACGCGGAGGGGCATGGAGGGACGAGGGCGAGGCGGGCCGGCTCGTGGGCGGGGCGGCACCGTCGCGGCGCTCGACGGCGACGAAGGCCGTCTCGCGCGTGGCGAGCGAGTGGCGCAGGCCGAGCTCGAGGATGCGCCGCCGCGCCGCCGCCCCGTCGGGGGCCTCCTCGAGCTCCCGCACCGCCGCCCGCGCCGCCAGCGCCGTCACCCGCCCGCCGGCCCCGGGGGGCACGGCCACGGAGAAGGCGACGGGGCCGGCGGGGCCGCGGGCGGTGAGGGTGACGGAGGCGGGGAGGGCCCCGTGCCGGCGGGAGGAGGGCGTAGGCGAGGAGGCGCTCGCCGCGGGCGGCGGCGGGGAGGGCGGCGGGGCCTGCGCGGCGCCGGGGAGGCCCAGTCGAGAGCCGCTTCAGCGAGCGCTGGCAGCAGCGCGCGCCGCAGCTGCCCCAGCGCCGCCCCCTCCACCCGCTCCCCGTCCGCGATGAAGGCCGCGTGCCCACGCCCCGCCCGCGCGAGCCCGTTCACCAGGTGCTCCGACGCCCGGCCCCGATCCGAGGGCGAAGAGGCGCGTGCCGGCGGGGGCCGCCCGCACCGCCGCGATGCACTCCTCCGTGTTGCTGACCTCGCCGTCGGTGAGGAGGAAGAGGTGGCGGGGCCGGCCGGCGGGGCCGGGCGGCGAGGAGGGCGCGGAGCGGGGCGAGCAGCTCGGTGCCGCCGAGGTCGGCCTGGAGGGCGGCGACGGCACGGGCCGCCTCGGCGAGGCTGGCGTCGCCGTAGGGCGCCGGGGCGGCGAAGAGGCGCCGGAAGGAGGAGCCGAAGCCGACGAGGTCGAAGGCGGAGCCCGGGGGCAGCGCGCGCAGCATGATCTGCAGCGCGTTCTTCGTCTGCTCCATCTTCGAGCCGGCCATCGAGCCGCTGCGGTCGACGAGGAAGAGGAACTCGCCGGGGGCCGGCGGCGCCCCCGCCTCGAACTCGGGGCAGAGGCAGAGGGCGAGGCAGGCGGAGCCGTCCTCGGCGCGCTCGGCCCAGGCGTGCGGGGCGCGCGGCGCCGCGTGCGCCACCTCGAGCACCAGCGCCCCGTCCATCGGCACCGCCCGCGCCAGCCGCACCCGCCCTCCCGCCCCGCCACCGTCACCTCTGCCCCGCGTCGGCCGGCGCGCGGCGCGGGTCCGGGGCGGGCGGGCGGACCGAGGTCGGGGGCGTGGGTCGGGGAGGCGATGGAGGCGATGGGCGCGGGGCCACCACGTGCAGCTCCAGGCTCATCGCGTACGGCACCTGCGCGCGCCGGCGGGCCGCGGGCGTCGGCGGGCGGCGGGCGGGCGGGGAGGCGCGGGCCGCACGTGAGGGCGACGCTGAGGGGTTGACGGCGGCGGCCTCCTCGGGGGCGGTGCGCGCCGGCGTGTACTTGGCGGGATCGTGGTGGGGAGCGTGAAGCGCGCCGCCCCGTCCGCCGTCATCGGTAGCTCGCACACGTACGAGAGCGCGAGCTCCGCCTCCTGCCCCGCCAGCAGGTTCCCGCGCTCGCGGTGAACACGTCCGGCGCCTCCCGCTCCAGGAGGTACGCCCCGTGCCCGCCCGCGATCGCCGCCGAGTACTCCTCCGCCTGCGCCAGCGACGCTGAGCGGCGGCGCGGGCGGGCGAGCACGGGGGGCGGGCGGGCAGCGCACGGCCTTCTCCCGCTCGCGGACGACGCCGGCGATGCGGCGGTCGCCGACGCGCGCCTCCCAGCCGATCACCGCCGCGCCCTCGGGCAGCGGGAAGCGGAAGACCGCCTCGATCGGGCCCGCGCTCTCGTTCTTGTACACCTGCCGGACTGCGCGGGGCGCGGGCCGCCGTCAGTGCTTGATCGCATGGAGGAGCGCTGGCAGCAACCAGCACGCACTCGAGATGTCGCTGAAGAAGGTGTCGATGGTTCCCGTCACGTACACGGCCCGCAGCGGGCTCGGGGCCTTCTCGGACGCCATGCGGTTAACGCTCGCTGTGGGCGGACTAGATGCCGATGCAGAGGATCACTCTCGCCGGTTCGGATGGAATGAGGCCGATGGGCGGCCGCGCGGAGAGCATGGCGCTCGGCTCAGCCCGTACGACTCAGCGCCTCAGGTCCGTACGAAGGCGAACGAAGCTCAAGCTCAAGCTCGTATCAAGCCTCTGCCTCAAGCCTCAAGCCTCAAGCCTCAAGCCTCAAGCCTCAAGCCTCAAGCCTCAAGCTTGACCGAGGCTTCAGCGGCTTGCGAATTCGATCGCACTGAACGTTGACGAAAAAGCATACGAGAACTGTCACTACCCTACCTAGAGCCATCTAGCCTGCATCTCAGTCGGAGGGGGCCGCCGCGGCGAGGATGAGGTGGGCGGGGGCCTCGCCGGCGGCGCGAGGTCGGCGGCCATGGCGAGGGCGGCGTCCAGGCCGGCCGCCACGCCGCCGTCTCGAAGAGCGCGCGCCGGCCCGCGGCCCCGCGGCAGGGCCCGGGCCCCAGGGCGGCCAGTCCTCGTACGCCTTCAGGCTGCGCGCCACGGGGCCCGCCCGGGCGGGCCAGCCGCGCTGCCTCCTGCGCCCGTCCACCTCGCAGCTGGCGCCCCCGAGCCGAGTGCACATCCTGCGCCCCGGAGGTGAGCTCGAGGCGCGGCTGGGTGCGGGCCGGCCGGGTGCCGTCACGGGCGCACGCGGAGGCGACGCGGGAGGAGATGGAGTCGCCCCGCAGCGTCACCGCCGGCACCCCGCTGCGGGGGCGGTGAGGGGGCGGTGTGGAGATGGGGACGCTGCCGGGGCGTGGGTACCCGAAGAGGTAGTCGAGGAGGGTGGTCACGCCGTTGTACTGCGCGGGGCGGTGTTGGGGGCGGGAAGGGGCGAAAGGAGGGGGTGCGCACGAGGGCGTGTCGAGGTAGAGGTCGGCGAGGGCGGCGCGCCGCGCCTGCCGCGGCCCCGATCAGCGCGGGGGCGCGGGCCTCGGCGGGGGCCGGGGCGGCCTGGGCGACGACGTCGGGCGGCGCGGGGCGAAGAGGAGGCGGGAGGCGGGGAGGCCACGGGCGGCGAGTGCGCGCCGGCCGCGGGGGCCACGTCGAGCTGCAGCTCCTCCAGCATCCACAGCACCGACGACGGCGACCGCCGCAGCGCGTTCCCCCACACCTGCCCCGCCACGCAGCTCAGGCGGGCCGGGGCGAGCAGAGAGGCCCGGCAGGGCGCACGTCCATGAGCTCGGGGTACAGCTTCACGGTCTGGTGGGGGTGGGTACGCTCGCGGGGCGCGCGGGGATGGAGGGGTACGGGGGCGGACCGATGGTGGACGGCCAGCACGCGGGCCCCGGGGGGTAGCCCCTCCTCCTCACGGGAGGTCTGCTGCAGCGCCTCGCTGGAGAGTATGCTCCGTAGGCTGCACCCTCGTCAGAAGCAGGGGAACGGATGCCGAGAGCGGGGCGGGCCTGTTCATGGCGATGGAGAGCGGGGGAGGGAGGACGAGGGCCTTCTCCGAGAGCTCCCCGAGGGCCGCCTCGGGGGCCGTCGACACGCGGTCCCCAAACCTGCCGCCCCCCCTCTCGCTGGGGTACGCGCAGCGGGCGGCGGGGCGGGGTACAGGTAGTCGAAGAAGGGAGCGCCGGTGGAGCCGATGGTGGAGTGGAGCTGCACGGGGGCCGGCCGCAGCGCCGAAATTTCGGGGAGTCACCCTGCGAGAAGGGGCACGGGTGAGGTGCGGCGGGAGTGGACGGGGGGGGGGGGGGGGGGGGGGGGCGGGGCGGACGGCGGTCCAGAAGTCGAGGTGGACGAGGACGTGCGCCCCGTCGGTGTTGATCTGCTCGGCGATGCGCCGCGCGCTCCAGCCCCGCACGTCGTACTGCTTCGCCGCGGCGGCGGCGACCTCGCGCAGCACAGGGCTGTCGCCAAGGCCGAGCCCCTCCCAGCGGTTGTACACGTAGATCTCCACGCGGTTCCGGTCCTGCAGCCCGAAGACCTGCCGCCAGGACCATCCCATCGAGGTTTCCTGCGCCGCCATGAGCGCCGAGGCCCTGACAGACGGAAGGAGGCGGGCGCACCCGAGATAGGAGCTGTAGTAGGCGATGCGGAGGCGGGCGGGCCGGAGGGGCGGCCGGCGGGAGGAGCGCGGACGGGGCCGGAAGGCGCGGCGTGGCCGGCGGCGGCGACCTGGCGGAGGAGGAAGCGGGCGGAGCGGACGAGGGCGGCGCGCTTGGCCGCCGCCGGCAGCGGCAGCGACATCGCCCTGCCCACCCCGTCGGCGCGGAAGCGCTGGAGAGAGGGCCGGGGCGGACCACCAGGGGGTGATGGGCGCGGAGGCGGCGGCGGCCTCGGGCTGCGCCAGGAGCCACGCGACGCCCTCAGCGCCTCCGCCACCGCCTGCCGTCCGTCAGCCCGAGCAGCAGCGGCGGGCGAGGCGGCGGGGCGCGCGCCTCGTCCCAGGAGTCCCAGACGAGGGCGCGGGAGAGGGCGAGGAGGCGGCCCGAGGCGGCAACGGCGCGCGTGCTCGGCTCCCGCGCCACCTCCTGCACAGGCGCCTCGATTTGAGGGAAGCAGCGGGCAGGAGGGCGGGGGACGCACGCGGAGGCGGGAGAAGTGGCGGGCGGCCGCCGCGGCGTCCCCTGTCGATGTCGCCGCCCCGCCTGCGCCCCCGCCGCGCCCCGTGAGCCGCGTACGCCGGGGCGTGGCGAGCGGGGGAAGGGGCCGCGCCACGGAACCAGCGTGTGGTCTCCTCGAGGCGCGGCTCGAGCTCCTCGGCGATCGCGCACGCCGCCTCCACCGCCTCCTGCCGCCGCGCCTGCCCCGCCGCGTGAGGCTAGAAGGAGAAGGTGCGGGCGCTGGAGGGCGGGGCGGCCTGGGCGGCCGGCGCGGCAGAGGTCGAGGAAGTGGTCGGCGCGGGCGCGGCGGCCGCCACGCCGCCTGGCGCGCCGCCACCTCGAGGGCCTCCTCCGTCCCCACCACGCCGCCCCCGGCGCCCGGACCAGGGTCGCCCCCTGCGCCCCGGCGAGCGCCTGGCCGCCCCGTCGTGGGACGGGTCCGCCAGCAGCGCGCGGCCGGAGCAGCACGGCCGCCGCCGCCCTCGCCGCCGCGCCCCCGCGAAGCGCCGGAGGAGGGCGGCGGCGTAGTACGCTCGGCCGGCCCGCCGGGAGGGCGGCGGGGTGGGCGCCCCAAGTCGCCCGCCGCCTCGTAGAGCGACGCCGCCTCCGCGAGGCGGCCCGCCCCGCCGCCCGCTCCCCGCCTCCCACGCCCCGCCCGCCCCTGCTCCTCCGCCCCCTCCGGCGAGGGCGAGGGCCGCGCCGTCGCCCCGCCCCCGAACAGCCGCCGCATGAGGCTCGCGCGGCGCTCGGCTCCGGGGCGCCGCGCCGGCGCCTGCGCCTCCAGGAACGGCGCGTCGGACCGGATGCGCGGGGCGGGGGCCAGCCAGCGGCCGGCGCTGGCGGGCGCGTGCGCCGCCTCGACCTCCGCCAGCGGCGCGCTTCGCCCCGTGACGCGCGCTGGAGAGCGACACGCCGGCGCCCGCAGCATCCGCCCCGAAGGCCAGCCTCAGCTCATCCCCGTCGACGGCCGCATCTGCGCGCGCCTGGAGCAGCCCTTCTCCGCTCCAGGACAGATTCGCAGCGCCGCTCGCCACCGCGCGCGAGCCGCACGTCCGCGGCATCAGCCTGCAGCTCGAACGATACGAGGCACGGGCACTGCGCGCTCGCCGTCAGCATGTGCAGCCTCGGCAGCGCGGGCACACGTCGGGAACGCACGCCGGGAAACGTCAGCTCGATCCACTCCGACTGCGTCAGGTTGAACTGCAGCGCGTTCACCCCGTTGCGCTGATTGCGGCTGCGAGCACCGCCAGCGCTGCTATCAGCTGCAGACAGCGCATTCGAGCCCCGGGCGCGTTCAAATTCGTGCCATCGATAGCCGCGCCGCCGCTTCTCGCGCCGCGAATCGCATACCCAGCTCAGCGCAATGTCGAACGCATCCGGCGGCTCCCCGACCGGCCGCGCGCTGATCGCAGACCTGCAACGGTGTGTGCGAGCGGTATGATGCGCCTGGTCCGCCGCGCCGAAACAAACGTCGTTCGCAGGCGCTCCGCGCTCTTGCACCGCGCTTCGAACGGGTTCCAGGCGCGCTGAGAGCGCTCACACGTCCCTCCCGCGAGCGCCGCTGCCCTTGCGCGCCTTGCCGAGCGGCCGCAGGTCCTCGCGCTGAGCGAGGGCGGGCGGGAGATGAGCGCGGAGCAAGGTTCGCCGCTCCGCCGCGCTGCCGGCTCGGCTGAGCTGACGCGGGCCTTGCGCAGCGGCGGAGGTGTGTCGGGGGCGGCTCGCGCAGCGGGAGGCGACGCGCACAAGGAGCTCGAGTTCGGGGGCGGCCTTTGGGCCCGCTACCACGAGTCCGCGCGGCCGCTCGGGGCCTCCCGCCCCGCACGACGGTGCCGACGCGGGCGCAGGATGAAGGCGCAGGCGATGGCGGAGTTCGTGGAGCGCGTCGGAACGGGACGCGCGGCGGCGGCGCCCGTCGACCTCTCCGGCGTCAGTGCGCGCCGATGCCCCAGGGAGCGTCGGCCGCGGGTGCGACGCGGCGGGCCCCGCAGACCCGTACGCGCTGCTCGTCGTGCCCGAGGCATCCTCCCCCGTGCGCCCCGCGCCCCGCCCCAGCGCGCCGCCTGGGGCCGAGCGAGCAGTGCCGGGGGCAGTGGGCGGAGTACGCGACGCTGGGGGTGGCGGGGGGCGGCCTCGGGCGGGCGGCGAGGGCCCGACCTTCGGCGGGGCCGGGCGGGGGGCGGCCGCGGGGGGCGCCGGGGTGGACCTGGAGGCCCTCGCGGGGGAGCTGCGGGCCCCGAAGGACCCGCTCGCCGCCGTCCGCGACGCCAAGCGGTGAGACGCCGCGCAGGCCGCCCGCGCGGGCTCCCCTCGTGACGGGCGGGCAGGCGGGCATCGGACGTGGTGGCGACGAGCAACGGCTGGGAGGTCGTCGTCCCCGACGGCCTCTCCCTCCAGCACGGCCCGCCCCGCCCCGCCCGGCCTCGCAACCTCCCGCCGGCGCGCCGACGCGGGGCGGCAGCGGCGGAGGTGCTGCGGCAGCGGCTCGAGCAGCGGCGCCGCACCGCACGCCGAGTACGGCGGCGGGCCCCGCGCCCGTTACGGCCAGTGCGCCAGTTCTTCTTCCCGCCTGTCCGGCCCGTCTCATCCTCTCCATGCTTCGAAGGGAGCGGGCTGCGGGAGGCAGAGTTCGTGGAGCGGTTCGCGGCGCCCTTCCCGCCCGACGTCCGCCACGCCGGTGCGCTCCCCCGTCCCCCGCACATCGCGGGCCGTCTGGAGCGGGCGGGGCAGATCGCGGGGCGGTACTCGTGGTGCCGCAGGAGGACCCCCGGTACCCCGCCCCTCGGGCCTCGCCCGGCGGCTGAGGGGCGCAGATGGCGGCGCTGGCGGAGGCCGGCCTCGCGGGGGCGGCCTCGGCCAGCCGCCCCGCCCCGCCCGCCGCCCCTCTCCGCCACCCAGCGCGCCCTCCGCGCCGCCGGCCGTCCGCCCCTCCCGCCCCCCGCACGCATCCTTCTCTGGCCCCTGACGCTGCGCTGGTGGGCAGCGGCGGGGCTGGGGGCGGGGTTCGCGGCGCGGGAGCGGTGGCGACGGGCGCCGGCTTCACGATCGAGATCCCCGAGGGGATGAGCGACGAGGAGGCGCTCGAGATCGCCCGCGAGCGCCTCTGGCAGCGCTACGCCAGCGCGGGGGCCCCCTGGCACGCCAGCGCCCCGGAGGAGCCCTGGGGCCCCGCCGCCCGCGCCCACGAGGCCAAGGCCGGCCCCCGCCTCTCCTTGCTCCCCCCGCGGCATGCCGCCAGTGACGCGGCGCGTGCAGGCGCGGGCCTACGAGGATTCATCGCCCTCAACGGGGCCGAGGCCCCCACGGCCCCGGCGTGCGCCCCGCCGGCCCTCCCCCGCCCCCGCGCCGCCACGCCCCGCGCAGGCACCGGAGCGGGGCGGGCTGGGCCCGCTGCGCGCCGTGCCCCGCGAGGTCCCCCGCTCGCCCCGCCCCTCCCGCGCCCCTGACCCCGTCCAGGGCTACCCCCTCGCCCCCTCCTTCGGCGCCGGCCCGGCTTCCGCCGCCCCGTGAGCGCTCGCGCCCGCGATGTAAACGCGTGTCTCTGTGCCGAAAGAAAGGCGAGCGCGGGCGTCAGCGGGCGCGGCCTTGGGGGTGTGGGGGAGGACGGAGAGGAGGCGGGGCAGGGGCGGTGCCTCCCGGGGAGGGGGGCCCCTGGGTCGCCTCCCCCTCCACCGCGTCCCCGCGCCGGAAGGGGTGCGCCGCCGCCAGCTCCGGCGGCACGCACACCGCCTCCCCGCCTCCGTCTTCACCTGCGCTCCGCAGTGTTTCAACGGGCGGGGCGGGCGGCGGGCCGGGCGGGGGTGCGGGGCGGACCTCGAAGCCGCCGATGATCTTCTCGAGGCGGCCTTTTACGCGCCACGTGCGCGGGCGCCTCCTCCTCCGCCTCGGCCTCCCGCGCCCGCTTCCGCCCGCCTCCCGCGGCGGGCTCACCGCCGCCGCCCCCCGCGGCGGGACACCGGCGGCTCCGCGGCGGCCTCCGCCCCGCCCAGCAGCGGGCTGAATGATCCCGCCTGCAATGCGGATCCCTGCGGGTGCCGCGTGAGGGCGGGGGAGGGCGGGCCGCAGGGGCGGGGAGCGAGAGGGACCAGGCGCAGGG